>CAMXCT020002223.1:597346-617346 GCA_947184155.2 Cladocopium goreaui | reverse complement strand
TCTTGGGCCTCCTAGGGCCTCCTTGGGCCTTGGGCCTTGGGCCTCCGGGCCGTGTTCAGCATCACCGACCCGGGCGGCCCAGGTGTCAAGATATGATGCAAGCATCGGGTCAAGAGGTCTTGCTGCAGGAAAACCTGCGGCGCTTTCATTGAGTTCACCAACAAAGCTACCGTGGCATGACGGGTAGTGGGAATAGTAATGAGAATAATGATATGTGATTGGATATCTAACTAACGAACTAATGTAAAGTGATAGTTTGGTTTTTATCCAGAAATTGCACATTGAACGAAAACAATTGTGGCAATGTTAATGAGGAAAATGCTGCTATAATCAGAAAAGGATTTTGCAGGTATCCTTTTTTCAGGCAAATCTAACTGGAACATCCTCCAAGTTCACTTTTTTGGAGGAACTTCAGTTTTGGAGGGCGTGGCAATTTTGTATCTTCTCTGCTCGATGTGGAGGATCGAACCAGATTGCTTTTCGCTAAAGCCGCCAAAACAGCCTTACACTCTTAGTCTTAGACTCTTAGACTATCTGTTTGTGATAAAAACAATCCTGTACCAGTGCCCTCCTCAAGCGGCCCCTGGGCCTGCAAAATCTCCGAGTCTTGCGTGCGGTTCAGCTCCACCAAGATGAAGGTGGCCTCTATTCAGCTGGACCCGACCTCTCATCCTATTTCCATTTCGCACTGGGGATATCAATATTATCAATATGTATAGCATGTTTGGAACCAATAAACTTGATTTGCCCACAGATGTTTGTTCCTGGGGTTGGCTCCAAGCACATGGTCCGGACCCGCAAGAGCCTCCACAGCCAGCTCTCCAGAAAATGGGACTCTTTGCCTCAGGTCCAGTTGCTTCCAACTGCAGCAGATGGGGTGAAACAAAGGAACCGCAACCAAGATGGACTTAGGTGGCTACATCTTCTGGCGCATCTGGTGCTCCTCAAGTTTGGCCTCAGGGGCTGAGACAAGGGCAACCGAGGTCAGCTCGAACCACAATAAACTGCAGAAAGATGCAAGATTCGCAAGATTCTGAAGTCCTGCTTCCCTCCCCTCAATAAATCCATCAAATCGTCCCCCAAACCTACACCAGAAGCACGGACTCTCTTTTCACAACTTGCTTCCAACCTCTCTGTGCAGCTGGCCCCTTCTGGTCAGCTCCCATTCATCCGCCGGCGGGCCCTCCACTTTTCTGACCGCCACTAGGCCGCTGCCCTGCAGCAGCCCATCCAAGCCCTGACGGCCAGGCGCTTCCGGCAACGGCAGCGCCTGGTCCTCCGCCTCTGAGGCCGTAATCAAAATGCGGTCGCGCAGCCAGGGGCCGCTGCCGTCGTCGATGTGGAAGTCACCCAGGCGCCACAACAGCAGCAGCTGCACCTCCGAGGGCCATATCAACTGATGGATGCTCCGAGTGCCATTAATTCCCATTAATTCCCATTAATTCCCATGACTTCCCATGACTTCCCATGACTTCCCATCTCCCATGCATCGATGAATGAGGTCACGGCGAAAAAGACATCTCGCCATGGCCTGCTGGCTCACGGGTGTCCACTTACCTCAGCGGAGCATTTCTGGGTAACCAATCAGGCTTTGGCCTGCTCCGTGGCTAAAACACATTTTGGATGTACTTACCAGCCCCAAATATATATAATTATATATAATTAAATATATATATATATAACCAGCTGGGCGCAACCAAACTTTCAACAATCAGCTTCATTCTCTGATTTTGCTATATATATGATCCTATCCGATCTAGGCAAGTTTCAGGCTATTCACCGTTGGATTTTGACCGTCCTTATCATCCTTGTCCCGATTGCGGTAATGCTCATGCCCACTTGACCCTGGGTAAGGACGGATTTTGTGTAGGATGGTTCCAACATGTTCCGACCACTCAGTAGACAAATCATAAATGGGGCTGACCGGCCAAGGACAACCCCTTCCCCTGTATGATATCAAACGCCCCCTAAATAACGGTACCAAATAGGTGTAACCCCTCCATAATACTAAACCATGGGCTATGGGGCGTGTTTAATATTAGGGGAAGGAATTGTTGCGAGAGGCCAACCCCATATCACCGGTTGCCTTCTGTTGAAAATACCCCGTTTCATTTCTGTTACCATCTCACCAACAGTATGTCACTATCTATAGCGAATCTGTGCATGACATTTTTCCACCACCACACCTGGCAGCCCAGGGACGTAGCACTTCCTCATGCAAAAAAGTCACGTTCCCACGCACCGTGGGACGAGCGATGACCTTCCAACTCCGCTATGGATGGCTATGGATAGGGCGAAAAGGCCAAAGTTGGTGTCATGGGTTCGAACTGAGGGCCCGCACCATGACCTCCAAAAGGCCATGACGAGGATGGCCTTCACGATCTTTGTGATGCCCAGGCATTCCTTAGGTTTTTTTTCCCACGGGGATCTCAAAGTATTATTCTTGGATTCTTGTGGCTACTTTGGGCAACCAATTTTTGCGAACACATATATACATATATGTTTGACTTTTCACATACCTGGACCTGCGCGCACACACTCTCACACGCACATACATACGCATGTATTTACATCAAGTTACATCTATTCGAGCATCCTCTTCAAACCCAGTGCATTGGACTGGTTTGAATTATCGGTTGCTTCCATGTCACTGCCCCAATCTCAAAACAACAATGAATAACACTGAGCGGTTGACCATGTCACCACCAACCAGCTGATGACATCTCGGTGTCCAATGCTGTTTTCATGAGAATTCACAACGGTGCCCCATGTTTGCACAAACCCCCAAAAAATCGCATGTAGCCCCAAAATTGTTTGGTCATGGGTGGTATCCCCACTATATTCCACTAGATCCCAAGTATCCCCAGCATCTGGCTCATCTGCCATGTCACCTGCAATGGCCGGCAGCCACGCGTCCCCCTCCCCACGTCGGATCCCCAGCGCCAGCGACCCGGCGCGATCCATGCCAGGCACACCAGGGGTGTCTAGGCGCAAGCGAAGGGAGGCGCCTGGGGATGGAACTGATGGGGAAAATATCTAAGGTAGATGGTAGATATATCTACTGATCTTATCTATAATAAATATATATATATATTATCATTGGTACTGTATCTATCGTTGGTGGTGGTGGTGATGATGATGATGAAGAAGACGATGATGCTGGTGATGATGATGATGATGATGATGATGATGATGATGATTATGATCGTGATGATGATGATGATGATGATGGTGATGGTGATGGTGATGGTGATGGTGATGGTGATGATGATGATGATGATGATGATGATGGTGGTGGTGATGATGATGATGGTGGTGATGATGATGAGGAGGAGGACGAGGAGGAGGAGGACGACGACGACGATGACGATGACGGTGACGATGACGGTGACGATGAGGGTGACGATGACGGTGACGATGAGGATGATAGTGATGATAGTGATGATAGTGATGACAGTGGTGACAGTGATGATAGTGATGATAGTGATGATAGTGATGATGGTGATGATGGTGATGATGGTGATGATGGTGATGACAGTGATGATAGTGATGACAGTGATGACAGTGATGACAGTGATGATAGTGATGATAGTGATGATAGTGATGATAGTGATGATAATGATGATAATGATGGCTGGTATGAGCTGATTCGGAGTTGATTTGTGTTGATGCTTGATTCAATACAGCAGAACCTGCCAAACATCTGAGGTTCAAGCCTCCCACATCCACGGTGGAAGGTGTGGAATATCCAATCACCTCTGCCCACTGCGCAGTTTTGGCCGCCTGCTGCGCAGCATGCTGCTGCAACTTCAAGGCCACGGCTGGGTGCCACCTTAGCTGGCATAGCCCCTTATGGCATGGGCCCCGGCGGCTGGGTGGAAAAGCCAAGGCGCTCCAATGGCATCTGAAAGGATGGCGTTGTGCAACTGACAGCTATGGGTTCTTCAACTGCTTCCTGCCAAAACTGACCGTGACCCACAAGTCATGTGGCAGCTACATGGAGGGTACCCGGGTACACACTGCACACAGCCCCTGATGTCTGATACTGGTGCTGTATGCTCACTTGTGGATCAGTTGTGTTTTGCTTCAAGTCTCGGATTCGCCCTTGCATCAAAGAATAACAGGAAAGAGACATGGTCGGAGAGTATATGCCCCAAAAATCTAGGTATATCATGGTATATCTTTCCTTTCGCCCACTTCCACGACAGTGGGAGCACCAACTTAGACCATCAAACATCTCGCAGAAACTGATCTGCCAGGCTCTCCTTGAGCGGTTCCGCATCTTGTCCGCTACCACGCATTGATGCAGAGAGCCAAGCGGAGATACCGCAGCATGGCATGGCATCCAAAAAAAACGTGACTGCAGCGTTTCTGTGACTGGGCTGGGGCTGCTGTTGGTATGGTGTTCATCTTACATCGCACATCTTCCTCCCATGTCAGTATAGAAAGTAGGGAACAGCTGAAGGCAAATGTGATGCGGGAAGGATGTGCCTCCAGTCATCCCAGAGATGGATTGGCTTCGGTTGGCTCTGCCAACGTTGGATCAGCCTCTGGAAGGAAGTAGACTTTCTTTGGAACACCTCTCATGTAAAACCAAGCTTTTCACTATGGTCTTCCAGCCAAACATGGGCTGCTTTGAGCAAAAGCTGCCGCAGATGCACCATCACTCCATCTAGCCATGAAAGCATCAACAATCAAATGACTTCAATTCAAACAACTCACGCGTCAATGAACTAGGACCCAGTTACACCATCAACCAACCAACTAGTTGCAAGCCGAGGCGTCCCCTGCAACTCTTACATGTAGAAGCTCCAAACAACACAGAAAGTGAGATTCATTCAAATCCCAACACAATACTAGTCAATACGTGTGCATCCAATGGGGTTCATTAAAATCCATCAAAACCCATGAAACCCCATGAAAATCCCATTAAAACCCGTGGTAGATTTCACCCTTTCTATCTTTTTTGGTGGCACCAAACGAAAACACCGTGACTTTGACCCGCTGAGCTCGCCGGCTGCCGCCCTGCTACTGCGTAGCCGGGACAGCATCTGAGCACGTAGCCATGCCTCCCAGATTCAGATGGTGATCGCCAGACCCGATGCGAAAAAAAACGGAAAGTCACTGAGAAAAATTTGGAAAAAATAATTTTTGGATGATTTGATATCATGTGTTAATCATGTGTTGATGGTTTGGAATTGGAAAATCTTGGAAAATCATCCCTGTCCAAAACGACCAAGGTCAGGGTCACCCCTACACCCTCCCAGCCTCGGAGGAGTTCTCCTCGCGGTTTACGCCTTTCATGGCTCGGAGCACCTCCTGGCGGAGCCATCGATTTGAACCAACGGAAATGAAGATTTGCCTGGCAAATGGTGGTTGGATAAATAGGAAAATCATGGAAAATCATGGAAAATCTTCATTAAAATGGGTGAAAACCCAATTGGAGAAATGGTGAAATGATGTAATTTTGGGAATAAATGGGCTTGAACATCTTCGCTTAAAATACGTTCTCGCCAAAGCAGAGGTTCGCCCATGCCCAAATCTTAGACCAAAACAATGGTATGTATGCAAATCATACATTTATCTTCAACTACGAACAAAAACGCTAGGTATATAGTATATACTGTGATATTGATTCTATGTTTGCAAGATTTAGGGCTTTCTCTTTCCATCGCCTTCTCGATGAGTTCAGCTAAGCTGAGGGCGAGTGAAAACAACCGCTCCACCAAGATTTACAGTAGGGCTTGAGAGTGTAGGTTTTAGGGGTTTTGGTGGTTAGCTTTCGAGGGTTTGGAGATTGTTGCTTTGGAAATATCAAACAACTCTCTCTCTCTCTCTCTAAACCATCCAGCTGTTGGGGCACCCCTATTTTCGGAACCCCCGCTTTGTGGAAACCCATTTCCAAATGACTTTCCCAGCTAGCTGGTATCCAGCTGGTTAGTCCTCCACCTCTGGTGATGCCAGGGCATGGAAGAGATCCCAGGTCTCCTGGGCCACATGGATATGATGTAAAAATATCAACTGCCATTGAATCAACTGGTTAAAAAATATAGACAAATCAACTGGCAAATAAAAAATATGGACATAATAAATAAAATAACAAATTATGTAATACAACACAATACCACATGACATAATAAATAGAGTACACATACAAATGTAATGTAACATGGTACATCAAAAATCATCAAAATATTGTATAATATGAGCAACCAAATAGACTGCACTGCATGTCTATCGGAGTCTATGGCACCTGCTTGAAGAGTTCGCCCTCCTTCACCTGCAGTTGTTTTTCGGTTTTTCGGTGGGGTTTGTCGGAAAATAGGCTGCCCCGAAATTGCCTGGTTTAAAGCTACTAAAGGCCCAATTCACCCATATCATATATCAGTGGTTAGATGGCAAACCCCAATTTTCCGACTTGAACCGGAATTATATTGGTGTTATCCTCTGCTTTAAAACCTCATTGTCCCCATCACAGAATGCCCGTATATTGCGGGCAAATTCCCCATGTTTGAGATGATTGAAGGACCAACCCAATATCATACTGTTGGTCATATGTTCCAATGATATCCCCATCAAACATCCTAAAGTGATAACTTATTCTTGGTGTTCTTTATATACTTTATATACCCATCCATGTCACTTTGTCACCCAAAAATTCTGAGGTCAAACCTCCAGCAGCATCTTGATGGCTTCGCGCAGGGGCTCTGGTTCTGGCACCGACCTCAGGGCCAGGGCTATCTCAATGCCTCCACGAAGATAGAAAGTAGAATCCTGCTGTAGTGGTAGATTACTTTTCTATACTTTTCTGATTTTCTTTGTGTGAGTGGCAGCTACTAATACTAAGTACAGTAATCTTAAGAACTGATGTTTCAGAATGGAAAGGTATACAGTAACGGCATACAGGATTCTAAAGGTATGGAGAAGTGCAACAAGTGATATGACGAAAGATCTGGCGAGGTATCTGGAGGCACCCTGAGGTAAGGCCGCTGCGGTGCCATCCCAGAGAGCCTGGGCGCCTGTGGTTGCGGACCGAAAATGCCATCACCTTGGAAGGCGGCAAATTGAATCAAATGCTTGGACTGAAATCACGAACATGAATATTAATATAATGATAATATCATGATTGTGCTTATGATCATGATGATGATCTTGATTATGATCATGATTTTGATCATGATTGTGATCATGATCATGATTATGATCATGATTGTGACTATGATTATTGACTGGGCATGTGGCCATCAGCAGTGCCCAACAAATCATGATCACAAAGTCTTCACCATCTGCTGGGCCTCTTTTTCTGGCGCTGTGCGTAAGTCTGAGATGTCCTAGTGCTACTAGTAGCGAGAGAAGCCTTCCTCATCTTCATCCTCGCTTTTTGTTGAGCCTGCTTCATCCCCATTGAAAAGCCCATTTATCCCATTTATTCCAGTTAATCCATCCTTGCCATTTCTGTATGCCACCTTGCTCTTCCTTGCCTTGGATTGCAGCCATGCACTATGCAATGCCCCCGCAAAGCCCTTCAGCAAGGTGCGATCGGCCACCAGCAGGGCTCTCAAGGCTTTCGAGAGCTCCAACTGCACTGAATGGGAAAATCCCACAAAAGTCACGGCCTGTTGTGACTGCGTGTGTCGATCAGTGCCCCTCCAAGCCCCTGAAAACCTGGGACACTCATCCTCCCCAGGACCCGGCGCGGCCACCCGCACCAGCAAGGCATCAGCCGGACGCAGGCGGTATGACACATGGGCTTTGGTCAGGACCCGGTAGAATTCCTGGTACAAGGCTTCACCGAAGAACACGGCATCTTTGAAGGCATCCGTGTTACCCAGATCTACTGCATGGAAACACATGGCACCTAAGCCAATGGTCAAGTGAGATGGAGTGGTGGGTGGATCCTGACATCCATGCACATCAATGTGCAGTGTCTCCAGCTTCCTGCCATTTCCGTGGTTCCTTTCCATATCTTCAATGAAAGTTGATGTCCAAGGATTGAGCTGATCGTGACTCTGGATATGTTCCAATGCCCTTGTCATCTGTTGAAACCAGGTGTTCTGATGCAACTCACCAGTGGCTAGGAAGTTAGGATCTCGATTTCTGGGGTCCAACAGCTGTCCCAGCTGCCCCTCTTCACCCCGCTGCTCGTTGATGCGCTTGGACAGGCGCCACAGCAGCTCAGTGCGACGCCGTTCCGGGAAGGACCAGGTGAGGCAGCTGCAATCCAGGTGCTTGGCGATGCCATAGGCGATCTCCGCCGTGTGGCCTTCTTTCAAATGTGGGGCCTGGCCATCGCGCAGCAACGCCATGGAATGGGGAGCGGTGACCAAAATGGCCTGCTGCCCCAGCTGCAACTCGGATCTGGGCACCAGCCAGCAAGACACCTGTCCCTGCTTCCGCAGTTGCTCTGCATCCGTGAGAAGCGGCTGGAGCTCGGACAAATGGTCCAAGCTCTCCTCATCTCGCAGCTCCACCCACAACCTCTCAACTTCCAGCCGCCAAAGCTCCACCTCTTGGGACAGAGACTTCTCTTCCTTTGGATCCTTCGGTCCTTCCACTTGCTGACCATTCAGCGCCAGCTTCGGGGCATCACAAAGGGTGGCATGATCCTCCAACCAGTCCAGCTTCTGGCAGCTGCGACTGCAGTAGCCTACCTTGCGGCACAGGGGACACGTGCCCACGGCACTGCGACCGCAAACCGCGCACTGCTCAGTGCCCAACGCCATGGAAAGTCCTCCAGCATGGCAAGGTCTAGGCCCACCAGCTTTGGAAAAGATGATTGATATGGCTGGATGATGTTGTCCTGAAGGCCCTACAAAAGTGCAGCACAGTAAAGGGGGGACGAAGGACAAATTTTGCTCCCAAGAAACTGTGCTATATAATAGCTTGGGCTTGAAATCTTTTGCATGGTCCATGATTCCTTCGTCGTCAAATTATGTTGGACCTGCAGCATTGAAGACTGTCGGTGGAATGCATATCATCATGTAGTTATAAATACAATATATCCATGCTTTTCTCATGCACCCCGGGCCCTTTCCTCATAAGCCTCAAATCAAGGACGGTGCATGAAAGCTTGGGATCTTGAATCACACCATCTACATCTAACGAGCAGTGTCACAATCGTTCTGTTCTTCTTGATCAAGAAGCATCTCGACATATATGATGAATCAATAATAATCAATATGAATCATATTATCTGCTATCATTATATATCATTTATAGAATTCCCCTGTGTAGGTCAATTTAAAAGCACATCATATCATCTGTACTTCTCTGTGCACATCCAATCCAGAAACTCACCATGGACCCCCGACACAGCCGCGGCAGCTCTTTGGACAAACACTGCACCTGGCGCGATGGGCTGGTTTTCTGTGCCATCAAATTTATCCAGAATATAGCTGTGATATATCTAGACTCTACATAGATTAGCTGATTATCATTTACAGTACCCCTCTGGCACATGGATTAGCTGATGATCATTGAATTTACAGTAGTACCCTCCGGCACCCCCAAACATCCATAGAGGATTTTCCCATTCAAACCTCCATTTTTCATGGGCTTTTCCCAACCACCTTTGTTGAGGATTAAGACTTCGCCAGGCAGCACCAAGGCACTCGACGCCTCGGGGATTCCCAAGCCTCATTTGCCAACGGGGCGGAATTTGATGTGGGGAATGCTATGCGGTGTGTGAGACATCTGAAGAAATAGATCTATTAGACATAGAGGGAATAGAAGTTGGTTATCTATTACATAGACATATATAGAGGGAATAGAAGTTGGTTGATCAAAATTGAAACTTTGAGGGCGTGATGGTTGTGCAGCATCCCAGTATGGACACGGAGTGCAGGGATTCCTCATTCGATAACGAGGGTGAAAGCAGTTGAAATATGTTGAAATCTATTGCGCCAACACTGCCCCTACCCACCTGCTTGATTCCCGGGTCTCAGGCAATATGACTCCGCTTCAGGAATCTCTTGCGGCGTCTCCTTGCAAGGCAGACTTGATAGCAGGTTCTCGACACTTTGCATTTTGTGCCTTTACCCTTGAAAGGGAAAAGAATCCAGCAGTGACGACCAGCTTGACTTAAGTCTATTGAGGAAACGGGTTAGTTGATCGACATGTCCACTGCTCCTCCTCAAGAGGTTTCAGCAAGTTGGGCCCTCTCATAGGCAACAGGGGATTTGGCCTCAAGAGTGATCTGGACTAAATATTTTCACTGTAAAGGCACGTTGCTTTTCATTCAAATTTGTGGCCATTTTGAAGCAACACTTCCAAAGAATGAAGGGCACACGGAACTTCTCATATTGACAGCTTCTATCACTAAAACCCTCCAAACAAGAAATCAATGGGACTTATCAATCATTTTCGTTCCAACTGCTTACATATCATGTATATCAACAGTACATGTGTCTACACTTGCTGGGTGCAGTTGCTGGGTACACCAACTGGCGCCTCAGTTCCCCCAGGTTTCCCAGGTTTCCCAGGTCCCCAACGTCAAGTGGAAGAAGCGCGACACGGCCATGGAGACCACGGAAGCGGCGGCGGCAGATTTCATGTCCACCACCTGGAAAGGTGAGCACATTCGGAGATGGGGGGTTTAGGCCTTGGGGTGAACATGGGTGAACAAAAATCGCCGACAATGGTAATCATGGGTAAAACATGGGTTTATTAACACCAAGATTTGGGTAAAAAATTGGAGAATTGGGAAATGTTGGTGCTAATTGGAAATGGGGAAATGCGTGGTCCATTCGAGGTAGTTTGGATTCATATCAACCAACATGGGAAGTTTGATGACAACCAAAATTGACCTGAAATAAATGGACATAATTTTGACATTGTGACATAATATTCAATCCTCCCGAAGATAGATCCCCCCTCTTGGGAACCCAAAATGAGGATTTCCTCAGAAGGGTGGGATGATAAAGTGATGAGTTGATTGAGTTGTGTCGGTGGTTTTGGTTTGACATAGCCTGGCCAAATGCCTAGCCACATCAAGGGACAGGGAGCTAATGAGACCTTTGGAGTCCTTTTCTGTGAGACACGGAGCACTTCGCCTTGTCCAACAAGGTTCCAAGGACTTCAAACGATGACCTCAGACTGCTCCGATCCCACGGCGTGGGACCCAGTGGCGTCCGTGCTTCAATTCATCAAATCGGCGTTACCTCTTTCCATGCATCTAAATGATCTAAGTGTACATTCACACATGTTCATTGTACACAAAATCATAAGGTTCAACATGGCTCAACACAACAGGGATAGATTCGTTGGACTTTGATTTCTGCCAGGATCTGAGCCTCCTCTGAGGCCGCCACATCTGCTCAACTACAGCACAAGCAAAAGTAATGCTATTGCTGCAGGCCTGTGCTGCAAAAAACTTGGGCACAACTCAAAGAAGTTCGGTTTTTTTCCCGTGACATGTGACCTCATGCAACCGGCCATTGGGAGGATGGGTTGTCCATGCAAAAATGACACCAACTCTTTTGGAATCTCTCTGTGGAATGCCCGAGGGAGGTAAGCTAAATGCTTGATGTTTTTCCCGCTCCTGCGACAGAACCGTCTTGATCACAAGGGCCAAGTGTTCATCCGCATCATCCCCATCGGGACGGACACCTAAGCAGAATAACCAACAGCAAGTTTTTCATACGGCGATATATGATCACATTGCACACCAGATGACACCAGACCCTGGATTTTTCTTCCAAATTTGGCATTTCCACTCGCAACGGCCCCAATGCCACAGGCCTGAAAACTGTTGCACCAAGCGGATCATCAAGCCATCCACTGGGAAGACCGGAGGCCCCTCTATGTCCTGGAGTCACAGCTTGAGGCTATGGAAGAAGTATGGTTGGTAGATGTTGGTGGCTTCAAGCCCGGCCCCCTTGCCCCCTTTGGGGAAACCAACCAGTTCGAGATATCGTGCCATCAGTTTAACCTCCAATCTGTCAAAGTCTAAGGTCTCTGCCAAACAAATCAAAACAGCGAAAAGCTCTGCGATGCACCTGACCAGAAGCACAGGGGGGGGATGAAAAAAAGTGCCTGCCCAGGCTGGCTCTGCAGGAGAATGCACTGCCTGCCTCGTACCTAAGAAGATGAAGCTTGTGAATACAGCGTCCCCTCGGTCACGCAGGTATCCTGCCACCTGGGCCGCATCTCTCATCGGACTTCAACTCTCACGTTTTACATTGAAAAAATGACATGGGTTTGTCTGACAATAGGCTACCACCCAAATTTGATGGTTAATCACCAATTCCCACCCATATCTTCCCCACAGGAGCCTACCTTGTTTGGGAAGTGGTGAAGCAAGGCCAGCACAACGTTGCAGAAGTAGCCAGCCAAAACCTGCCAGTGGCTAGCCAACCATACAAGCTTCTATAACTTTTGAAAATGTTGAAAGCTCATGGCTCATGGAGCCCTGTGCAAGGTGCCCCACATTCCAGCTTGCCAGGGAAGTATCCACTGGCACGTCCAACAGAAATCCCCACCTGACAGGTCCCAATTCACTGGTTTTGTGCTGGCATAACAGGAACTCGCTGCAATCCTTGCACCATAGTTGCACTTACATTGCACCATAGTTGCACCTGGACCTCCATAGTGGCATGCCCTTTGAGGGTGAGAGCTGGGGCACTGGCAAGAGGTCCATCAAGCCCATGCCGTTCTCGGCCTCAAACTCCAGGTGCCATGAAGCAAGCTGACCCAAATCCATGCCATCCATGCCATCCATGCCATCCATGCCATCCATATCCATCCATATCCATCCTTTCGCCGAGGCACAAAAAAGAGCTCAACAAGGCGAAGTTTCCATTGGTCGTCCTGGAGGGGTTCCACTGGTTGCTGGTACTGGATACGTCCAGGACTCAAGATGCGAAGGAAAGAACTGGGAGCCAAATGGAGACCCCTATAACAAAAAATACATAGAACAGGGGTTGTTGGCAGCAGCTGATGAGCGGCAGCATCTTGTCTCAAACACAGCATCGACACTGACCCTACATCACCGGCATCAGCCCCTTTTTCAGCTGCATGCTTTCTGCGCTGAGTTCGAGGTTTAGGATTTGATGGATCGATGGGACCATCACTGCGGTGATCCAAAGTAAATCGAGAGCCAACAGCGTTGGGACTACACCTTCAAGCCATTTCAAGTCCAGCTGAAAGTCCAGCCCTCATGTCATGAAGTACTTCGGCTCAATCTCTCATAGTCCTTCATGTTGATTTCAGGTCCCAAGGCCTTCAAACTCCGTTTCATCAACATGTAGTTGTAGCCGCAGTTCAGCACCGAGGCAATCATCGAGGCTAAATGAAGACCCAGGGCTCCCATCTCAAAGTGGTAGCCTTGTGTCCACTGCGAAAAGTTCGGTGCAGGCTAAACCTATCTACATATGTATATATATATATATATGTGTGTGTGTGTGTATGTATATATGTATGTATATATAAATATATATATATGTATGTATAACCATATATATATATAACCATATTATATGCTAAGACATTCCCAAAAAATGTAAAAGTACCGTAGAAAGGGATAAGGATGATAAGGGAAAAGAAATCCCTTAATGTAAAGCTTAGTAAAGCTCCAAAAGCTCCAATGCAGTGGCCCAAAATAAAAGCACCAGGCAGTTGCGCCACCCACTGGAAGGTGAACAACCCCACCGACACAGCACCCTGCCGTCCGAGCCCCGCGAAGACGCCGCTGTAGCAGCTGTTTAAGCCATCCACCAAAAGTTGAAGCAATACACCTCAGTACATGAACAGTACATGGGCACTTCCCAAAACTTGCCTGAGTTTTTTTGGAGGTACAAACAGGCCATCGTTTTTTGAGCTTTGGCCACTGCTCACCACTGCTCACCTTTAGAAATTCAACCATTGGCTTGGTTAAAGCGAAATACCACAAAGATTTGCAGGAAACTCTGGTTTCTACATGTTTCTACCCTTCAAAATGGTGGGGGGTCCATTTGATTCTCTTCGTCGAGGAGGCCCAGCCACATATTAGCAACTTGGCAAAAATCGCCTGCGTCACCGGCTCATCAGGCAGCAGCAGATGGGTCAGCTTGGCCCGGCCAAACCAACAGAAAATCACCAAACCGCCACACATCGCGCAGGTGAGCCTGAGACACGCCCTCACCACCTGAGTTGCTTCGAAAGCTTCGAAGCTTCGAAAAGACATGGATTTTTCCAAAACCAAATCTATGACTCGAAAATTGGATGTCTGGGGGACTAAACCCAGTAATGCAAAGGCCTGGTTTGAGGGAGAACTGGGGTAAATGGACTGTGCTTTGCATCACAAGCTTTGCCACATCCCTCTCTTTTGGGCAAGTTTTCATGAACCGCACAATGCATCACGAGTGTGTCTAAATTGGCCGGTTTGCTTTTATTAACAAATGGCCAGCCCCACAATGCAGCACAATGAGCAACAGACCCCACCATTGATAGAGAAAATCATGAATAAACAACATGTTTTGCGAAAATGATAACCGAGACATCAAGTTTCACCATGTTTTATAAATTCTATAACTGTTTCAAAGGGAATAAAATCTGACAAAACCTTATACTTTCAGGGATTTCAGCCCCCGACCTGATGCACTCGGAAGATATCCTTCTGCCCCATGGCGGCCCCCACCAGCGCCGTCGCCGCCTTGGGTGCCCCGCGCACCACCAGGAAGGCCCAGTCGGAGGCGGTGGTGGCGGCCACATGGGCGGCCAGTTGGGTTTCGCTCCTCAAGCCACCTCTAAGGAAAACTGGGCCTAATCCCAAAAAAGGATGGAAAATCATGGGGAAAATTTGGGAAATGATGGATTTTACCTTACAAATGGGGAAAAGCATGAAAAAATGTGCACATGCTTCCCTAAAACCCTATGGTTATATGAGTTCGATGCTTAACTTAAATGGTTGTTTTACTCGGTTTTGCATGGGACCCCAGCTATGTGGGACTGTCCCAAACAAATCGTGAAATCCAGTGGGCTAGCATCATTTGAGCAATCATTTCCCCTTCAAATGAGGATTCGCATATATAGTCCAACAACTGTGGCATAGGGAATCGGGAACTTATGGATGAATATTTATTGGGTTTGGCAAATAGCGATGGGATATCATCAAGCAAGAATGATTGCTTCAGGTTGGAATTATGGGATTTGGCATAATTTGGCAACTGCTCACCCGCCAATAAAGTGAGCAGCTCGTAGGCCCACCAGTCAAAGCCATACATGGCAACGGACGGTATTGCAATCCGAGAGTACGACTTGAGTCCCTTCCAACTCAAGGCCTCCCGAGATTCCCAGATGCGCCACCAGCCGATACAACTGGGTGTGGGCTGGAACAGCGTCATGTATCCCGCCAGCAGAAAAAATGACACAGCGGACCTAACAGAGAAGGCAATACCAATGGCCACCAGAGGATCAATGGATAAGCCACATTCCAGCAGCAAGACGCACATGGCCCAATGAGCAGGCACGGCAGCACATAAGACCCACAGCCCTGGGGATGGGATCTGCTGATTCATCAGGAATTTCCTTAGGGCGTCGTACTGAAACTCGAGCCAAACCCCTGGAATACAGCCCAGAACATATCTGAACGTCTCGGCCGCCAGCTGCTCAGTAGCACAGCGCGTCGAAATCAGGATCCGTTCAGTGGAAAGGAGGAGCACTGAACAAATCGCAGCCAGGAAACACATCCAAATTTGACAACAGTTCAAATGATCTCTGGCCTTTCGAAAATCTTTCATGCCGTAAGCCTGTGAGACCAAGGTATCTTGAGCCCCAGCCCAGCCAGATTTCACCACCAGGGCGATACAAATCACCACGGTATTTCCCAAGCCAACAGCGCCCACCCGAAAGGTGGCTTCGGTCTCATCGGGACTCCCGCCATGAGCCGCAGCCCAGATCGGGACCAGGGTAGCGACTCCTTCCAGGGCATAGGCTGCAGTGATGGGAATCACAAAATGGAGAATCTGCCTCAACAGGGCTGTGGAGCTGGAACCATTGGAGCCATTGGCCCGCGTCATGGGACAAGGCGCAACAAGCGAGAATTGGGGCGTTGATTCACGCCATGGTTCACATCTATACTGTATTTGAGCTGGGAAGAATTGGGAAGATGCACCAGGCTGCAGCTTATCACCGAAAGGACACCATTTGAACAAAATCAACACTGTTAAACATCTTCCGTTTCTCATGCATGCTGCAGATAAAAAGTTCCATGGCCACAACTGACGCTTCTTTTACAGATACCTTCACTCCCCACCTCGCAGCATCCAGGCGGCAGTAAGCAACAAACTTCAACAAACCATATATTATTGGGATTACTTCCTACAAAAAGACACCAATACAAAAAAAAAAGAGTAAAATCCAAATGGCATGGTCCAACAAAACTTGCCCACCCAGCTTAGCATATTGTTTTCATTTTTCAGGATGTTCCAGGTGCCTTGGCAGAGCCCTGCCCGCACATGGCTAGCAGCTCAGCTGCCTGAGCGACCCATGAGGGGACCGTCCATCGGACACCGACTCTTCGAGGCCCTGGGGGCCCTGGGGCCCTTACCGTGTGACTTCGATGCCGTAAACGCTCGGGAGGTACACCTGCCCACCAAAAAACATCAAAAAAAACAGATGGAGCAACACCTCCAAGGTGCCCGAAGTCCAACCTTCACAGGGCGGTCGCGTGGCATGCTGCACCTCAGAAATGGTTTGAAATGGAAGTTGAACATGTTCCTGTCATGATTTGGGGCAGAAAAGCAACCAGGTGTGGGTCATCCTGTCTGAGGATCGAGCCAAGGATCGCACGCTCTCTGTCGTACAAAGCCTTTCCAAGAGCTGCTCATTGCCGCCTCGAAACTCCTGCGATCCCAACAGGGATCTTCCAGAGCCACCATCTCGGTCAGGATCTTCAAATTCTTAAAAGGGAAACAAAGGGAACACAGGAAGTTCCATGGATTATCCCACCATTTCAGCACCTTCCCCGTCCTGCAACAGAGTTTCACCTTCATCCAGCAGTTCTTCCAGGCTCGCGGCCAGTGCCGCACCGGCAGCCGCTGTGGCTGAGGCTTCCAGCACCGGCTTCAAAGTTTCCAAGGCCACGCGGGCGCTCTGGAGATCTGCATCCTCCTGAAAGACCCAGGTATGGTAAGGGATCAATTACCCTATGTATGGGTTAATGGGGGGGATTATATAAGAGGGATAGAATGGAGATATGATATATGGTGATGAATGTGAATCGGTTTTGAAAATGGAGACCATCTACTACTTTTTCTCCAGCCCAACCGCTCCTCCCGGAAGGTCTCCCATTCACTGGGACCTTCATCCACCTCTGAACAGCACCAGATTGCAACAGGCAACAAGCTCCACTCCAGCACTGGATCCCGGCCTCAGCCATGGATCGGGCTACCCGCAAGCCTCGGAGCTATGCTGTACGTGCAGATTTTGGAAAGCGGAGAAAAAGAACTGGATGGACTCCGATGGACAGTGCACTACCAAAGATTCCAAGCCAACTTGAACTTCCTGTAGCTTGCCTGATGGCCGGCCATGGGGACATGGCAAGCGAGGACCATCTATCCGTCATCCTTGAAAAAGCTTAGGTGTTTGAGGCGTCCTGGGTGGTCTGACTGTTCAATTGAAGTTACCTGGAAAAGAAATGAAAAGAAGGGTTAATTAGCTCTCGTTTTGTTGCCAGATCATCTTCGTGCAGTCGCCTCAAACTTCTAAAAGCCTGTATCGAAGAGTACATGTGCTGGCGAATTTCAGATTGATTCCCAGCCACACTTTACTGGTGAAAGCAGGAAACGCTTCGGCCGTTCTTTCAACCCGTCATATCATCAATCCACATCAATGCTGCAGATTGGTCTGTGACAGTCCGAAGTTGTCGTTAAAAGTGTTGTGGAAGAATAGGCCAGGAAAGGTTCAAAGCTGTTTTTCACCATTTCTTTGAGAGTTCCCGTTATTCCTCTGGTAACCTGTGTCCAATGGTTGAGTGGTCCACCAAGCAAGGCCTATCGAAAGGTGACCAGCTGTTTTTTGAGACCATGGTGAAACTCTGCACGAAACTGGCAGAGCTCTTAGAGCTCCCCCAGCGTGTCGCCGGTCAATGGTCGGCATGATTTGTAGCAATTAGAGATCATTGATGTTATGAATCGGAGAAAAAAGAAGACATTGGTTGGAAACGTGTAATTATATATATATACATCACTTCCAGGTCAAAGCTTCATGTTTCGACATTCGACTTTCACACTTGCGAATTAACACCTTGTGACACGTTGTAACATCTTGTGAAAGTTTTACTTCTAAGGGGTAGTTGCTCGACATTGCTCGACCATGGCACCAGCGCAGTCAAACCATTCCGCGTCGCTTAGTCCTACGAGCTCAGCTAGCTGAAGCCACTACTAGTCGTCTACCAACGTCGTCAACGTCTACCAAGGACCTTCAAAAGGTACGGATTCTGTGTGGCCAGTCCCAGCAATGGTTGAGTCCAGAAGGCAAAGAGCTACTGAACATCATGATTTTGTGCTTCCCGGCTATTTTCACTGGAAACCAAAAGAAACCAAGTCTTGGGTTACATACCCTATCCGTTGGTTCTTTGGAAGGTCCTGTGACGATACTCAAATTGTCTCAACTCAACATCTCACGATGCTCTGCTGGATCACCATTTGCTTGCAGCAACCTGAGGCGGATCTGCCACTTGGTTTCATCAAAGCTGGACACCAAAAGGTACACGGTTTTCGCCTAATCTTGAAGATCTTAGGGTATTAGAAAAAGATCCCGCATATGTCACCAACAATAATCAATGAAACAGGGAGCAGCACAGTTTCGCCCGCAAATCGACTTTACCTCAAGACAGAAATACCTGGTGCATTCCATGGTCATCTCAGAATCCGGACGGTTCAAGCATGGACTTGATGAGACTGACACGTTGACCAGCGCAAGCCTGGAGGATGTCGATGCATGGTGGCAACTGTAGCGACTGAGAGGATCGTGATATCACAGCAGTGGTTGACTCAAAAACCTCAGAGCATTTGGGTTGCTTACAGACCTGTCGGAGCTCTCATCACGCTGCCCATCATGACATAGATTCTATCAGCACCTTTCCTCTGGCAAACATCTATCAGCTGAACACTGAGCCTTGTGGCTTCTCCAACATGCCTGCCAAATTAAGATGGTTGGTGCTGCAACGGGGGAAAGGTATGAAAATGCGTGGGTCAAAACTGAACCATCTTCACAATCCCACACATTTACAGGTGCCATACTGGTAGTGCTTCACCACAATCCGATGAGAGAAGTTCCTTTCACCCCGACGAGTCGCCATCAGAGTCGGCTCGCCGCCTTCAGCGCCGCATCGGCATCGGAGCACTTAGGACACACCACGCTTCCCCAGCCTCGGACGCTACGCCATCAGCAGCTGACATCAGCGGCATTCCCAACATTCGGTGCTAAGGAACGGACCCCGGTGCGGCGCACGGCCGCATTCCTCGCAGCACCCCATGCTGCTGGGTTGGAAGGTGCTGTTCAGCGCCTGCGCACGATTTTTTGGCCACGTATGTTTCACTAGCTGGGAAAGAAAGCAAGCAAGCAAGAAAGAAAGAAAGAAAGCAAGCAAGGAAGGAAGGAAAGAAAGAAGGAAGGAAGAGAGAGAGAGAGAGAGAGAGAAATATATTATTTTTTTATATTTATAGAGAGAGAGTACTAGTTTGATTCAGTTTGATATATGATTCTATATTATTGTAGATGGGAAATAGATTTATAGGAAAAATACAATGCGCCAACACTATACATAGTAAATAATGCATTGAACAAGATACACAGCACATGATCAACAGATAACACATAATACATAACACGTCATACAGAATGCACATCATGTGGTTCAACACATCATACCGAATATGGTTTATATGGTTTATGTACATATATGCGCGTGTGTGTGTGAGTATGACATACATCATAATACATAACAGGCAGCACATATAACACATAATCGAAGGAAGTTTAGAAGTCAAACTTCCGACAATATGGACAGATGAAAAGCA